>AZHF01000009.1:1266934-1294879 GCA_001636795.1 Akanthomyces lecanii RCEF 1005 | reverse complement strand
CCGCCCTGGGCCGCCTTTGTGTTACTTTTCGTCGTTCGTAACAACTAACTCTTTTTAAAATATGCCCTTTCTTACTAAGTATAAGCTAAATATTATCGTTTCTATTAGATATTAAGTATCGCTCGCCTAAAATTAGTATTAGATCGCTAATATTAAAGTAATACCGTAGGTTCTTAGAGTTACTAGAGATACGAATAAGAATGCCCTTTTTATACTTTATAGATTGTTAGATACTATTCCCTAAGTAGCGATAATATACATACTGCTTTAATAATAGGTTATATAATATAGTGAACGTCTTTATAGAAGTACTTATATATTCCTTTGTAATTAGGTTTTAGGGTCTATCTGTCTAGGTGTTACTCGGTGTAATTTAATAAGTTATATAAGTGCTCCTTCTCTTTTACATCTAGCTAGAAGATCTTAACTGCTAGACTTATTAGGATAGTTTAACTATACTTAAGCCCTCCCTATGTCTTTTAGGTGGTAAAGATATTAATACTGCCTATAACTTATAATTATAGATTTTTTGTCTAGTTACTTCGTGGGGCACTTAGTGAGGGGCATAATGCTAGCCTTAGCCGTGGAGCTAGTTATATATTGCCTAATCACATAATTAGTTAGACTAAGGCTATTATATAGCGCTTTTAATAAGGCACTAATATAGAAACGCGCGTTATAGGAATTATTTCTATACCTTTAAGTGCGCGGAGTCTCTCTACTAGGGGTTTTTTTACTACTAGTAACGACGTATAGTTAAGGTACAGAAAGACAGGAACTATTTACTCGAATTCGGCGTAGCTTTAGGTATATATGGACGTTAATACCTAGGGGCGGCAGTACTAACCTTTTTCACTAAGTGGCCGTAGAGCTTACGCCTTTATACGTCACTCCTGCCTCTTCCTACCGTAATATAATAGCTACACAGGCCTGGTATGAATAACTGATCTTACCGCGGGCTTATTTATAGGATAATAAGGCGGAGCTTACTTAGTGCCTTAATTAGAAGCAGATAGGTAGAGAATGTAAAGCGTAGACTGGATAAAGAAAGAGATAATATTATATCTAGATTAGGATAAGGTAGAAGAAGACCGTGTTAAAGTAATAGTAGCAGCTAAGATAAAAGCTAATCCTTTCTCTAAGAGACGAGGTATAAGTGAGGCCGCGGCAGCGGACTGTGCGGCATAAAAGGCCCTGTATTTAGTTAGGCCCTATATTTAGGCAAGCGGGCCACTGAAACTTTATCGCTAACCACTAGGAAGGGGGGCGCGGGAAAGTTAGTTAGTAGCGCGCGGAATTCTAAATCCGCGCCTAGGCGTAAATATAGGGGCCGCCTGATACTAGAGAGCGTAGTCACTATAGTAACAGGCCTTATAGTTAATTATATGTTAATAAAGGCCAAATAGTCTAGTATCCTTTATACACGTCGCTTTCTATTCCTATCACTATATGATAGCTAATTAAAAGATAATAGAAGAGCTTAAAAAGCTTTTATAAGAAGCTGAGCTACACGCTAAGGAGTTAGAGAAACAGCGCTTAGAGGAGCGACAACACGCTAAGAGGGAGTAGTAGCGTGCTAAGAGAGAATAACAGCACGCTAAGAGAGAATAACAGCACGCTAATATAAATAAGGAACAGACCTATCTAACTATAATACTTAAATATATTAATAGCTACTATAAGCTAGTATTTACTAAGTTCACAGTTAAAAGAGATAAAGCTCTTATCTCTAAAGGCTTAATAACTAACCTAAAGAATAAACTATACCTAACTAGCCTTAAGTTATAGCTAGACTTTATTAAATAATAGAGAAAAGTGTCTAGCGTACTATATACTCTATTTCTGGCGGAATATGTATTTAAATCGCGAAGCTTCTTATCTAGTCTTAGCGATAGAATTTCCTAATAACCTATCACAAATAAAAAGGCTTTAGAGTACTTCCTTTATAATAGTGTAGAAGATCCTATTAGATCAATCCTATAGTAACTAAAAGAGGTTAATTAAATAAGGAGTATCTATAATATTAGAGGTGGTGCTGTCTTTAAAAACCACCCTAGCGCTATAAGTGATATTACCAAAGAAGTCGTTAATTAAGAGAATTCGCCACCCCTATAAACACCCTATTACAGACACGTCTCTAACTAGCTTTAGCCTAACCAAATATATATTTACTAATCTAATAATAGCCTCTTAATAAGGCAAATGATTTATATTTACGAATATAAAGCACTATATAAGCTAATAGCTCTATATCTTTAAGTTAGACTCCGACCTATAAACATCTATACGGAGGTTATTAACTGTAAAACAGTCCCCACCTTAGCTAACCCAGACGAGAGGTTTTAATACTTTATAGAAAGGCTAACATACACAGCTATATTATAGATATACTACTATATAATAGAGGGGGGGCTTAACTACGGACTATTAACTATAAGTAAGGCTATTATGTTCCTTAAGGTTAATTAGGTCGATCTAAATATACTTTACTATTATTTAGTAGAACCTCAGTCTAAGGTATTTACTTACCTGAATCACTTCTATTCCTATATAGCTATTAGCTAATATCTAGTATTTACGCTTATAGCTCTAGGGCAACCTAGCTAATAATAGGGATACAGCTAAGAGGAGTGTTATATAGCGATTTAAGGATTAAAGATATAAGCAGAGGATTTTAATAGTACGCTATATTCTATTCTAGTAAGTAAGTAACGCGTGTTAAGTATATCGCCTAGGTATAAACCGACGACATATAAGCTTATCAACTAATCGCTATATCCCTTCTATTTCCCTTACCAGCTAGCCGCTCAGGATAACAAACTAAATACATAACTAATAAGAAGAGATACACTAGAGTTATTAGATAACAAGCTAAGCCGTCTTCTAGATACACCTAGCCTAGCTAAAAGACAGACAGCTAGCTTGCTATAGGGACCTAGACGAAGCGGGAGGATCTAAGCTTAACGCCCTACTAAGGCTATACTAAGGAGAGATATAGTCTTTACTGTATAGTATTACACGTAAAAATGTCTATTAGGACTTATTAGAGGCGTGTTACTTGATTTATCTTATCCTAATATAGCGCTATATAGTTATCTTATAAGCCGTTTAAGCAGTTAATAGAATATGTGTCACCCTATTAGGTATAGTAAGTAGCTATAACTCCTTAAAAAACAGATATAAGATTCTTTAGATAATAGAATTACACCTCTCTGCGAAACTAGCTCGTAAGGTGCGCTATTTTAAGTGACCTTAGTTGCCTACAGCTATACCTTTATGTGTAAAGGGACTATACGCGCTTTTATTAAGGATTTAGAGCACAAAGCTACAGTCTATAAACGTCTTAAACCGCTTTAAAGGGTCAGCGTGCTAGTATTCCTTAGCAGTGTTAATCTCCAAGTGATAAATAAGACATATTATTATAATTATCGTATCTACATTATATACATATTGTTTCTATTATAGGCAGGGTATAAGCTAAACTATCTTAACCTTACTAATAGTATAGTATAGCAGCTCCCTAATAAAGCGCTATAGTCTCTACGCTTATTATATTAAGCGGGTATCATATATAATAATATTTAAAGCGTTAATATGCTATATAGCCCTAAGACAGATAGTATTATAATTATTAATTTTAAAAGATCAACTCTAATATAGCAGCCTTAATCTATACTCTAATAAGTTATACTAAATAAGTGTAAACATGTTAATAATTAGAATATAAAAATCATAAGCGCGGTTTATAGCTCTAACTATAATAAGCGCCATACTATATATATTAGTAATAATTTTATAATAGTAAATATAGCGTTTATAAAGCTAAACTAGTATAAAGCTAACTAAACTTACTTTACCTAGTAAGGAAATTAATTTAGTTATAGCACCTTATGCCGATATAGACATATAATATATTAGTTACTAGCTTAATATGTACTATTTTAGTGTAGCTATAGATATATATGTTCTAACCTATGTGTAGAGTGTTATTTACTAGTTTAACTCCTAGATTAAAGGGTCGTATTTGTACTTAGATATGTCAAGTAAATACCTTTTTCTTTCCACTTAAATTTGCTTTATAGCGTTACGTGTGGTCTTTTTCTCTGTCTTTCTTATCTCGTAATACATACCTTCTTCTAGAGCGTAAAACTATTCCTAGAGATAATGCCCCTACTATAGCCCATATAGAAGCGTTAGGAAAGGCTAGTGTTAGTTTAAGTTATCAGCGATATAACCTATTATTATCTATTTTTAATACTTTATAAATTTAAGCTTTATTTATCCACTATAAATAAAAAATCAGTATTATACTAAATCACTAGGAAAGGAGCAAGATAATACTACTAAACTAAAATAAAAAAAAGCATTTACCTTACTAATTCTAATCAATCAATCTGCGTTAAATCTAGATTTCGTCCGACCATCTATTCCGACCCCCTAAATCATAGTAAATCCTCTATACTTACTCTAGCTAATACGTTAACCCTGTCTTCGTTTTTTATATATATCGTAGAAGTCTGGCGCCTAGTAAGGAACGAACTCCTCGCCCGCTTTTCCGACCCACAGGATCTTTAGATTACTAGGATATTATCTACCAGGTAAGATAGATAAGTTTAACACCCCTAGCAGGTACTCTTGAGCAGTCTTTAAGGGGGCTGTCTGATTTCGTTGCGGTTTTTCCAGAAGAGTTTAACTCTTAAAAAGACCAGCTTTAAGATACCTAATATAGGTGTAAGACTTTCGCCTCCCACCTAGTAGTCTGGCATAAAATCTGAGCGAAGTGGCCGCGCTCTACTATATCACTATAGTGGTACTTTAGGCTATACACTTCGTGACGTGTAGTTCAGCCCGAAGTTTAACTAGCCCCCTACTAGCTAATTTAAACAGCTAGCAGCCCCTAGGGTAATATAGACAAAAGACTATTATTTTCCTATTTACACTACTATAATACTATAGGCTGGGTCACTATTAAACTTAGAGTATAGCCATAGATACACGTCTTAAAGCACCTTTCTTCACGCTAAAAGATAGACTTCCTACTCCTCTTCCTCCTCTAGAAGTCATCGTATCTATAGGTGTTATTCTTAAGGAACATATAGGTCGTTAAGTTATTCGGTTTAATAAGAGCTATATTATTAAGTACGGCTTAAATATCAGTCTTACTAAAAGCGAAACTATCTTATTTATTAAGGAGACTTAAACAATCTCTATACCTAAAGTCTTCGCCCTATACTTAAGGGAAGATATTAAAGGCGGAATAGTAAATTATATTATTATAAAGTATATCTTAGGCGAGAGCCTAAAGGCATATTAGAATATATTAGAGCTATAGGAGAAGGAAAAAATAGCATACTAACTTCGTATATATTTTAATATACTACGAGATATTCTATCCCTAGGATACTTTAGGTGTGTAGGAGGGTAATAATTTAAGGACTTAGTTTTCTAGATTTTACTAGATAATAAACCCGACTAGTATTAGCAAATTAGCGGCCTATTTATATTAGAAGTAGAACTAAACACAGCTCTAGTATAAAAATATCTTTATAATAGTAGATCTATATAGAAGGCTAAGTTTTATAGTTAATTAATCCTATCTATTCTTTAAGATTATATGGCGGTTTTTACTTATAGGGATTTATAGAGAAAAAATATTATTATAAAGGGCAATAAATCTCTTATTTTAATTAATTAGGAAGCGGCAGGATAGTATCCGGAGTATTAGGAATATATATCCGTAATAGTTACCGCTGCTACTTAGAAGGACGACTAGTATAAATATCTATTAGAGATACTTGATAAATACCCTAACGAATATATATAGTTTAATATAATTATATAAGAGATTTAGTCTTAATAATTTTCAGTTATAACAAATAAAAGTCATTTAAAGCCAGTCCAGAGAACCTACACGCGCTAATAGCTATCGATAATAATGGCGGCCATGAAGCAACGCTATTATTTTATACCCTTTCCTTTCTTCTTTCCCTTACTAGTATCTACAGACTGATTTCCGGATTCTGCCTAAGTAAATATGCCATTACTGTTATCCTAATACCAGTTTTAGTATTCTTCGCTCTAAAACCAGTTTAATACTTGCTGCGTATTCGACGATATAGCCTAGCCCTGTGTCTATAATAATCTGTTTATAATAAGTACACTAATAGTCTTATTAGTCTATTCTTAGTATCGGCGAAAAGGCTCTTTTAGGTAAAGTCATTTTAGGCCTTAGAATTACTTCTTAGGAGGCGGGATAGTTAGATAGGTTTCTTTAATATAGCGTAAACTATTAGTAGAAACCCAGCCTAAGTACGTTTTTTCGATAAAACTAGCCGAATTCTCTAGTCGTCTCCCTTTCTTTATTTTAAACTCTATACCGCTCTATATATTTCTAGTAACATAGAATATAAGCCCACTTCTATTAAGTCTAGTTTTAATAAAGATAGTATAATAATTATAAGGCGCACTAAGATAAGCCACTAAGTATACGTTATAAGATATAATAAAGGGTTAAGGTAATAAATTTTTAGAAAATAATAATTAAATGTCACATATCTATAGCTTATATAATAGGTAGGACCTTCCTTATATAGCTAAAATATCTAATATAGTTCCTATAGCTGTATTGCCCTTCATACTAGCCAGTTACTTAGAGAGAGCAAGAACGTTAAGCGAAATTATATTTTTAGTACACGCTAGAGGCTCCTCTCGGACAACGCTGGAATTCGGCACTAGTAGATGGCTTAACTGTGATAATTAATAATATAAGCGCCGGGCTAAACTCGTTTCCCAGCCTTACCTAGTCCACACCTGCTTTATAAATTCGAGTAATGCCACTAACTATAAGCGTCCAGTATATATGCCAATACCTATATAAAAAAAAAACCCTCTAAAGTCCCTTCGACACGCCAAGCTACTGCCTGCTCTTCTAGGACCAAGAGCTAATCGTTATAGCGATAGCTATCCTCTCCTTTATTAAGCGAAGTTTTATCTAGCGCCCAGTATTAAGGTTAGACGTATACTTAATTTAATAGGTAATAGCTTATCGACGATAAAGTTCAACCTATTATGAATCTTTCCGAAGAAGCAACTTAAGATTATATAGAATACGCCTATATAATACCAAAATATATCATTTTACTTCTCTGATCTATAATGCCACGCTATATAGATTTATAGGGCGCGCCTGTGTGAGCCTTATATGCCGCTCTAGTTGGTGCCCTGCAGCATGCCTGTGGCCTGAGACGTAACTGCTTAGGGGCCACTACGCGCCCTATATACCCCGCTAACTAAATCTGTTAGCGACCGAAACCTTGACCAGGCTGTAGCGTAATCGAGCCTATTATAGCAATCACTTCTGTCACAAATTTCCACTTTTAACAAGGTAGTGAAGAAAATTATACCTAAAATCAATAAAGCTTAGCTAAAGGGTTTTCTAGCACTGCCTATTATCGTTTCTTAATGGCGTATATACAGCTATAGTAACGGCATAAAGTTAAGTGGATTCTAATAGGTAGACCCCTAACCGCTTAAGGCTAATACAAATCAGGCTCCCGTCTGGCACTGGGAAACAGACTGCTTTATATACTGGTAAGCTACCGGTACTATAAGCGTTATCTCCTCTCCTCTCTTATAATTTATTTCGACGACATCTCCGCCTCTTAAATAATAAAGCCCGGGCATAAGGTTACTCTAGTATATAGCAGTTAGCTAAGTATAACTTAAAAGTGATAGGATAACTACTATAACGCCTTATTAGCTTAAACACTATATTACGTGCTAGCTATAATTCCGCTTAGTAGCTAGAATTAGAAGACAAAGTTTCTCTGCCTAATATCCACTACCTTATATAGCGAGGGGAATCGCTTTCCTTTAACTAGGGGTGTGTGGTAGCATCTTATCTCCTTATAGCGTAATAGTCACGATTTAGAGTAGGGTAATATATCGGACTAGGCCATAGGGAGTTTATCTCTATTAGTAAGTGATAGGGTAAGTAACTCTTAATTAAAAGATATACGGCTAAAACTATAGGAAATAGAGGGCTATTAATTTCTATTAGAGAGCTATAAATAGTATCTATTATAGAGTCTATAGAGTAAAGTTAGGTAGAACGAGGGTAAAGTAGTATAGGCTTTATTATAGCTACTAGTAGAGACTTAAAGACAGGAATTAATAGGTAACTAATAGTAGTATATAGGTTTTTAATAAAAGACATTATATTAAAATAGAAGATTATATTATTTAGATATTAAAATAAACTATAAGATTATAGTCTAAGTTCTGATTTCTAGTTTCTATAAAGAGATAGGCCTAGTAGGAACCTTATTATAGAAAACATCCTATAGTATAGCTAATAGTAGACCGTATTAGCCTAGGGAGGTTTGTTCTAATAGTGTTTACTAGGAGGATTTAATTAGTCGCTATATAAAGTCTATATAGCCTTAAGCAGTATATATAAGGCATAAAACACGGCCCTATAAAGCTCATTTTACTTTAAAGCGCTATAACACACTACGGCTACTATTAGGTTAGGTAATACTGCACTTTAATAGTAAGTCTTAATACCGTACTTTAGTGCTTTTATATGCCACTATTTCCACGTTTCGCCACTATAAAGGTATATCTTTAAGTCTAATTATGTGACAGCTCTATTATTAAACGCAATACACTAATATTAACATCGCTGCCTAGGGTAGGAGGGCTAGCGGTATATCTGTAGACATTATAAAGAGGTCGTTATTGGTATCTTAGCCTACTATAACCTTTAAGTAATTATGTTAAAAACATAATATTTATATAATCTAGATATTAAGATAAACATAGGGGGCTATAGTTGAACTTTTAATTTCTGTGTTCTTAATTGTCAGTTCTAGAACTCCTAAATCCTTATTTTACAAGGCTAGCTAATATCCTTCCTAAATTTAGTCACCTACTCTAGCTAAGGTTGCTAGTCTTTATAGCGTTAATAGTAGAAGCCCTTCCGTTTAAAACACAGGTCCTATTTGTTAACCCGTAAATTAGTACTAGCAGTCTGTTATCTAATTCTTATTGCTTTATAGGCTAGCACACCTGTGTATACTTCTGTTTGGTTTTCCGGCAGCCAGAATATATGGTATTAAGCATCCCCTAAACGTGACCTAACAGAGGTTTAGGCCTATCACCTATACTCTAGTAAGCCTGTATATAGAGGCGGTAGGATATAGCTTAGAGAGCTATGAGGCATGTCTAACTGCGAGCTTAAAGCTCTAAGATAGAAATCTTTATAGCTTATTGCCTTTAAAAGAGACCGCTCGCTAATACACAGGTTGATGCAGAGAAGGCAGTAACTTCGGCAGCTACTTTACGTTATAAAGTTCAGTAACGGTTGACCGAATGTCCTTTGTAGGCTGCACTTGGATGTATGGTGGTATGATGCTGAAGTAAGGGTGGCAGAGATCGGTTAGCGGCTCCTGCTGCACGAAGCCAAGGTGGTGGCGCTGCAAGGTACATCGAGTGGAAGTACGCAAGAAAGGGAAACTCCTGGGGACGAAGGCTCTTTCAGGCCTGGGGGGGCAAGGGTTTATTGAAGAATTCACTTAGCCAGAAACGTCCTCCCACCAAAATTGGGTCGGCCTGGTGCTGGCTATAAGAGGATGATACTTCGGCGCGTGTACCTTCTGTACCATGGACCCCTGTCAGCGCCAAATTCAGCGGTCTATGGTCAGGTACCAGCATGGCTAGGACGAAAATAATATATGGGATAACTGCGTAGCTGTGACGAGATCCGACAGTATTGGATAATAGATAGAGGTGGAAAATCGACATATTGCCTGTTGTTCTATTGCACTTGCTCTCAGCATCCATTCCAGGCTAGAAACTGATCTAGATCAGTTCACTTGAGCGCATCTTTAATATCTTCACTACTATGCTCGTCAGGGCAGGGCTGTGGCATGCGAGGCACTCTGGTAGGGGAACCCTGCAACCACGGGACCAATCCAAATAAGAGGTAGTCTTGGGGCCTTACTGGGTGCAGTAAGGCCTACAGGTGTTACCGTTAGCACGTCGATCGCTATAACGGAACTACCTACACAAGGGCAAATCCGCAGCGTTGTGCATGAACGATCTCCCGATCGAACCGTTTATATCGGTTAGTGGTGGGCTGAGACACATTGAACGGAGCCACGCTTTAAAGCCTGGCCTCCACCGGTTGACGGTAACAGGTTCCGTTGAGACACGACACATGTTGGACCATACGCTGATTCGGGACGACACAGGGTCACAGGAGCCAAGAGTATGAGGCACATGCTGACGGGGCATCACGGCCTACAGCGGGGCCAGTGAAATGTGCAGCTGCTGGCATGTCTGCAGATGGTGGGCTATTTCCTGGTTTCAGCGTCAACCTAGGCATAATAATGCATGGATTGTTGTGGCATACCACAACAGCACGCCCTCGCAACAGCGCAAGGCATCATACTGCGTACTATATCTAGCTTACGAGAGTTCAAATTGCCCTTTCATTTTGCGAGGCTTGACGCAGTTCTACGTACCGGCAGGTGCCTATGCTCCACGGCGTAGAAAGGTTTACATAGGGGGGCGAGGTTCATAGTGTAAGCCGCCCGAAACTCGCAACTGAGATCAGCTATACCACGCGGACTCATAAAGGAAGAGTCCTTTGGCCAATCGTAGCCGCATGTGAGAGCGCCTGGGGAGGTTGATGTGCTACGCGGGAATATTTTCGAACGGTGAGCGACTTTAGGCACAGGCACGATGATCGAACGATTTCAACAGTGCATGCAGCCCTGCCACCGGCAAGCCTTCTGGTTGGATCGCATACCGAAAATCATTGACCTTCGGCGAGTGCAGATCGCCCCTGCCCCCAGAGCTCCTCTGCCGACACCCGACCAACCTTATGCCAACTTATTCCTAGCACGGAGACATCGAAGAATGCATGGGAATGCCAGTGCACGGAACCCAGAAAGATGGCAACCAATCGGTACGTCGTATCTAGCTAAAGGCAAAAGCTAGGCAGCTGCAAAAATCCTGAGCAGGCTGCTAAGCGCTCTACAGAAAGCGAGCTCTGGGGAACCGGAAGATCGGGTTGACGGTGTTTCCTGCTATCCATTTGACTAGGCTTGAAAATGCTCACGAGAGACACAAACGCCGCTGCAACGAGATCCAAAAGCCACAGTGCAATGGATAGAAGTAGAAAATGGACATGATGCATTTTTAACCTACTCTGCTACGGCATCCAATTATGGTCTCGCTTGCTATGCCCGCAGGCTTATGCGTAGCTTCCAGGGTAGCCGGAGTTCATGTAGGGTAGGCAAGAGGCACGCCTTGCCTACTCTTTCGTGGCAACGCCAAAATAAAGGTGGCCCGTAACTACTAGGTACAGACTTGAAAGCATGGGGAAGAAGATAGCGGGGTGTCAACGCCATGCTGGAGCCGGTCCCCGATCGAACGGTTCGCATCAGCAGGCGGCTGTGGTGCTACTGGTAACGTTAGCCTAGGGTAGTCTGCTGCCTGCTAAGGGAGTTGGGGGGGCAAAGGTATTTCAAAGAATCGGGGCACCACCAAACCAGGTGGGTGTCAGAGGCTGCCTTGGCCCTGACATAGCTTCGCCCCACCAGTTATTCCACCATTAGTGTCTGGTAACGGCTCAAGAAGCCCACAAGAGGCCCTGTATCTAAGGGAGTAAGCCACTAAAATTCAAATCACTGGCCACTGTGAAAGGAGCGCGGGAAAGTTAGTCAGTTACTACTGAGAAGCAAACTACTGTACCCACAGCCTAGCTTTTATTTCATTGCTGCTCCGCCCACGGATGAAGACGACAGTCCTCGAACGCCAACGGCAGCCACCGAAGCAATATCACAAAATGTAACTATTATAGCAAGAGAATCACCGGACGATGTAGTCCTGTAAGGCTCGGATGCCGAAGCTAAAACACTGATCACTCAGACCCCCCGGCCAATGACCCATGATGGAACTGTACCTTTATCAGAGCGATTTCTCGCCAAAGCCAACAAGCTGGACTGCCTCGCCAATACGATGAAAACGATCTAAATTGAGCAATCTCTTGGCATGCGAACACCAAAGATAATTCGGCCGATACAGTATCCAGACGTGGAGTTTCTCGTCATGGTACGAGTCGAAGGGCGGACAAAAGAAGACGCCTGCCCTGGGTTAGGCTGGTATGGGTCGCTTCGTCTCGCTGATGCGATCGATCACCTCGGACACTGCCGGATCCAATGCCACAGCCAGTTGCAGGTCATTCTTGTTAGATGACCGATTCGGACTACCATGGATTTCTTGGCCTTCTGGACGGACTTGAGATTTATCAGGTATGAATACAAAAAAAAGCAGTCGCGACCACGCAGTTTTGCAAGCATCTTCAGATCTGAGGACGAAAACGTTTGTGCTCACACACCATGATCTTGCATTCGCAATATTTTGGTTGACATATCAGGGCATGCATGGCTGATTGATTAGGATCTCACTGGATACCACCCAATCTACTTTGAATATGCATCACTATCGAATTTCAAGATACCAGAGGGTTGGGGCTATTTCAGACGGCTACGTTGGCGGATTGTTGCATGGCTTGCGACAGGGCGATATGAGAAGCAAAGCAAACAGCTCTGAGCAATCAGGACGAGGTTCCTGCGCTTTCCGCTAATTTGGATGGAGAAAATTTCCAATTTAGCGGCCCATAGCATCTCATTGGCTCGGCCGCTGATTCCACTTGACAACAGGAACTGGAAGGCAGACTTTCGTCGCCTGACACTCTGGACTGGCAAGGGCCATCGCTGTTTCAAAGAGATGGTGTGATCGGATCAGCAATGCGTGCGCAGGGTTGGCTGGCCAGTACTCGGTAATCTCGGTCCGCCGAAAACTAGCTAGGCCCTGGAGAAATCGGGCTTTTGCTTAGTGATGCCTTCCTTCCTTCCCCTTGGAAAGGGCGTTGCGGGCGGGGAAGACGCCTACTTTTGGCACACTAAAACTGGGAGGCATGCCAGCCATCACGAATCCAGGAACACTGTATGACGTTGCGGTTTAATATGTGTTTGGAGGTAGGTGGAAGGGAAATGTATCTAGTTTCATCAGCTGGCCAGCTGAGAGATATATGATGAGTGAGTGACCATCACTTGTGATCAGGAGTAAATGTTACTACATCGTTTGAAAGTCGAGTTATTGCTAATTACTTGGACAGTTAGCTACCTTGGCTTTGCAAATAATCCAGCCAAATTGCAGCAGTAGGCATCGCTTTGCAAGGCCCTAAAAGGGATCAGAACTGACAGCAATGAACCAAAATTCTCTCGCCAGTCACTCCTGCCCACTATATATGGTACTTTGCATCGGATTTGCTACTCCGCGGAAAGAATCTTGAGTGAGGTTTCGGCACGAGGTCGGAGAACGCACTATGACTGATCTACATAGAAACGAGCAGGCATCGCACGCTGTTCATTCCATGTGTACTGAGCCCAGGCAAGAGATACGGGGACATGCGCGCTACGAACGTAGAGCAGGAAACCTGGGGCAGAAGACAACCGTGTAGGAGTGCTTGACGTAGATATCAAAAGGCGCGGCAGAAGACATCTCGCGCGTCAGCGCCCAATGAAAAGGACCACAGTTTGCATCGACTACACCGCTGTGATAGACTGCATAGGTACGACGGCGCGGCCATTGCAACGCTTGGCGTTCCGCTAGTTCCAGAACACTTGGGCATGATTCGTGTACGATGTTGCTCAGGCCACACCGGAATAGAAGGCAAAGAGCTGGCCGACCAGCTTGCCCAGGAATGGGCAAATATGTCGGTAGGGGACAATCCCCCAACAGTCTCCTGCTGCAAGCGCCAAATGCGAAGCTTGCTCCCCATTGTCTCCCAGTGGTGGTGGGACACAGTTGACTGCGAGAATTATCACGGACTCCAATCGAAAGCTTCTCCCCAAACTGGCACTTGTCCATTTGTTCTGTTTTGTCCATGTCTCGCTAGCGCCGTTTTGCGCCGCGTTTCTGGCGTTGTGTAGTGGCCGAAAATTGTGCTGCGGCTCACGTTATAGCCAAAAGTCGTGCTGTGGCCAAAAGTGATGTTGCGACAGAAAGTCGTGTGGCTAGAAGTCGTGTCGTGACCAAAAGTCATGATCGAAAGTCGTGTTGTGGTCGAAAGTCGTGTTGTGGTCGAAAGTCGTGTTGTGATCGAAAGTCGTGTCGTGGCTTAAACGTCTGCCTCCTTCGGCCTTGTCCCATGGGCTACCCTGCATCTCGTCGATCTCCATCGCGCCCTCCGATGTGGCTCTTCTCGTAACGTTTTGGTACAGAATTGAAGCAGAAAGTCGCCGTCAGTTGATCAAATGGCGTGTTGTAAGCATGTGCTCGCCGAACTGCACTGACGTTGAGGAACCAACGGAGTTACATAAATACCAGTGCACTGTAGTTCTTCTGTTTCGGCGGCTAACCAGCAATGACGGGGCAGTATTCAAAATAAGCAGTCTTTTGTACGCATATGGCTGTTGCCGCAGTTAGCAAAACATGTAAAAATTGAGTCCATGAGTTCTTTGGCTTGATTCCTATTCTGCCATCTCTAGCGATGGACGAGGCTACTCTCTTGTATTCCATGTCCTGTGGTGCCTTGCTTTACCTCCTGGCTCTGAGCGTTCCTCTTTACCATACTATACAACCACCGACAAAACTGCGTGAGCTTATCGTTACTTCTTCGTTGCTAAGTCTACCAGGGCCGTTTGTCGTGGCACCTTAGTAACAACAAAGATATGGAGCTCTGGAGTTTGCAGTAGACTCCATACTCGATGGAAAGATGCCCCTGGAGTTGTGCTCACGACCTGGATCATTTCATTCTGAGAACCTTGCCTGCAACGTTTCCCTATCGGAGCTGTGGCTCACCAACTTTCGAAAAACTCCTTTCTGCCGGTATAGTTCTTTTGGTGCACCAAATTGCACCAACCTGCCATCTTCCAGAACGAGCACCTTGTTCAGATTTGCCACAGTAGCCAGGCGATGTGCCACAACCATAACTGTTATGTTGGGCAATCCATCGCGTATAACTTTCTGTACCGCAGTGTCTGTTTCAATGTCCACCGCACTGGTGGCCTCGTCCATAATCACGACTCTTTTGCAGGAGAGTAGAGCCTTGGCTAAATAGAGGAGTTGGCGCTGCCCTTGCGAGATGTTCCTCCCGCCCTCCTCAACCATGAATAACAAATCCGTATATGACGCTTCCTTATTAGTTGTGCTGACCGTCAATCGTACTTTTTTCAAAGATTGTATAAGGGCGTCATTATTATAAATGTAATCCGGATCCAGTAGAGATCTTATAGAGCCAGCAGAAAGATATGGATCCTGAGGGATTATAAGAAGTTGACGACGCAGAATATCAAGCTTGACGCTAGATATATCGACATCATCGATAAATATGCTCCCCGTTCGGAATTGGATCAATCTCGCAAACGCCAATGTGAGCGAAGACTTGCCTGCCCCAGTTCGTCCCACGATACCAAGACGTTCATTGGGGTCGATGGAAAATGATATGTTGGTCAGGACGGCAGGCAAGCCTGTGCGGTAGCCCGCGGTCAGCCCATTCACTTGAATACTGCCCTTTGAAGGCCATGATACTGGCACATCGATACCGGCTGTCGGCTCTTGGCTCAGTTCTTTGTACTGCGCGATCCTTGCGACACAATGTAAGCCAGATTCCACAGTTGTAATCCGTTGTATGCATCGGACCACAGTAGAACTAAACTGCATAGCAAATGACAGCGCAACACCGGCCGCACCGGCATCTACGTCAGCGTAGACGATAGACAAGCAAGTCGAAGTGACGAATAAAGCGCATAGAGCTCCAAGCTGAAAGTCTATCATGGCCTGACACAAGATAGAATGCCAAAGTGTGGAGGAGCTAGCGTCAATCAGCTGATGCATTTGATCTATGACATAGTTGGACATGCTATAGGCTCGGACAGTTTGGATGCCATCTGGAGCCTGTAGGGCGTTGAGATATTGATGTAGCGATGACGAAGCTGTTGATTTCATAGTTTGAAGACGTTTTGTTGCCGAAACACGGCGCATACCAACTGCGAAACACGAATATAGTAAGGCTGCGCAGATGGGCATTTCATAAAAAGAGAAGGACGCGCTATGTCCAAGTTAGCAAGAATTGGCCCAAACACAGGAGCGACATACCTCATAAAGAGTATGGACAACAGCTTCGTTAAACACTCAATTAGAAATCCAACATCATGAGGCAGTCGTTTATCGACTGTGTTCATATCCGAACTGAAGCGCGTCATGATTTCACCATGAGACGTCTCCTCTAGCCATTGAAGATGTGCCCCGAAGAGGGTTCCCGTCATCATGCCGAAGAGTGTCTCCGAGGCTTTGATGCCAATTTTGTACCATACAAAACACCTAGCAGCCGTGGCAAGACAGCTTAGAGTAGTCATCAAAAGGTAGAACGTGCCGTAGGATAGGGAGTGATGGTCTGTATCGTACGGGGACTGGCCAAGGGAAGCCCATTCTCTGAGCCACCATGATGTGGCAAGACCGACTATTTCATACGTGGCGGTAGCTAGCAGAACGAGTAGCCAGCTTGAGGTACCACCGGTCGCGTCAAAGTACGTTCTGTATGGCGTATGCGCTATAGCACTTTCTCTGCACTCGGCTGTTGGCGATGAGCCCTGGTCGACGTCTTTCCTGATTGCGGAATTAAGAGTGGGTGTCGCGGTAAGGGACCCGCCAAATCGGCTGTTTTCGTTGACGAGTGGCTGACTCGTCCCTTCGTTGATTGCATCGCGTGATGCTGGTCGAAGGTGAACCTGAGCCGTTCCGTCGCAGAGATGTACATGGTATGCGGCTCTTGTGATACACTGCGACTCGTGATGCGTCACGAGAATACGAGTTCTTCCCTGTGCGAGCCCCCCCAGGAGCGCATTATTCAAAATCCAGTCGCGAATTTCGGCGTCGACGGCACTCAAGACATCGTCCAAGAGTATAAGACTGGCTCTTGAGTAGAGAGCCCTCGCAAGGGCGATGCGCCAACGCTGACCCCCACTCAACGTGACGCCCTTTATACCCACCATAGTAAAGTCGCCTTTTTCCAGCATGCGGAAATCTTTGTCGAGGGCGCAGCTATCAATGGCGCTCCTGTACCTGTCCTCACGGAAAGGAAGGCCAAAAAGAATGTTGTCCCGCACGGTGGTGTTTGCCATCCAAGGTAACTGTGATACAAGCGCCATTTGACCCGTAGCGACCCAACTGTCGTTGGTGTTGGCCTTGTAGCCATCAAAGCGACAGGGACGATGAATACTGCCAGACACGAGCCTAGCTTCACCAGCAATGGCTGTTAGTAGCAAAGACTTTCCAGAGCCGGTCTTCCCAGTTACTATGCTCAGCTCACCCTCTGGAAAGTCCATGGAAAGGTCTTTGAGTGTAAACCGTTCATTTTTGCCAGTACCATGCCAAGTAATGCTTGCTTTGTCTAGCAAAACAGTATCTGAGAGCGTAAATTGAGCCATGTCAAGATCATTTTGTCCGAAGAAGACTTCAAGTCGCTTAAGGCTCAACCACGCTTCCCAAATAGGAGGTGAAATCAGTGGCAACAGAGATATATCTGCTTGCAACTGCCGAAATAGACTGATAGAGGTGAAGGCGACAGACGCCGAAACCTGTTCACCCTGTAAAGCAAAGACATATATTGGGACGCCAGCGAGAACAACAGAGCTTGTGTTTGCCACAAAGACGAGACTCGACATCCAGAGAGCACCTTTGAATAATTGTTGAAGTTCTTTATCTCTGCACTGCTGAATTTTCCGCCTCCAAGTATCCTCGAGAGTCGAAAGTTTTATCTGCCGAATGGCAAGAAGAGCATCCGTAAGCATGGTAGACCGCTGTTCGTGAGACTTTGCTTGCTCTGTTTGTGCATTGCCATAGTGCTTGGACAGCACTACTGTCAGAGGCATGGCAAAGGCTGAAGCCAAAAGCCCGGCGCCCAGGCTCGTCCATCCGACCAAACTGACGAGGAAAGCCGTTGTGGAGACAAGTTTGGCTAGGGTCATTGCGATACGATGTGTGTCGGTGTATAAATGGCATGCCTTTGCACTATTGACAGATTTAACCCAAATGCTGGGTACGGGTCAAAGATACTTCGCTTACCTATATATCCTCATCTGAGCCAAGGCTGGCTTTTCGGAACTTCGTCCGTCTATGGCATCCGTGGCGCTTGGGAGGCGCATGGCTTTCTGATACACTAAAGAGCTCAATGTCGCATGGATAGGAAGCTGTATTTTGCTGGAAGTGATCCATTTCAGCCATAAATCTACCAATAATTCAGAGATCTTAGAGAGCCCCAGAAGAAGTGCAAGGCCAATTCCGTGCCAGGCGGAGCGCTCCTGTTCAGTACTGAGCCAGTGCAGCAAGCGATATGTTATCAGCTCGGGAGTTAGCATGACAAAGGACTTGAGAATTGCGAGGCTCCATTGAAGGAGCACTGGACCGATGTAGCATTTGACCAGAATGACGCTCAGACTGTGTGGCATTTGGCGGGAAATCTGTGCATACTGTTGGCTCAGGTTTTGTGCTCTTAACGCCGGATGGAGAGCGGGCAGGTCTTTCGCCTTTAGTGTCCGGAGATTTTGGGGACATAATATCTTTCTAGGCCATGAAAACGTTATAAGCTCCAGAAGCGACCCGGTGTGCTGGCGGTCAACCTGTCTGCCAGCGCAAAATGCGTCTGATTGTCGAGGAACAGAGAGGAAGCAAATGAGCAAGGACAGAGATATCGAGACGCCCACGGCACGAAATACCGAGCTGGCCGTATATTTTGTCGAGTTACAGGAATATACAGTCTGCAGAATAAGAAGAGTACTGGAGACGGCACCATTCATTGCAGATCGGAAGCGGGTGGCTGGGTCTGGCTCAGTGTACGTGGCAATGACATGTCCCATCTCGATCGCCTGATTAACGTCAGTTAGGAGAATACGGACTATCAGATAAAGAGTGATGGCTACCCAGGGGACGAGGACGATTACTGAGTCGGAAGCATATCGGTTGCTGACGAGCCAAGCTACCACACCGAAACCCGCACCACTGACCAGCACTCTGTGGTATGTTTTATGCTGCTTCCGTTCAAATGCAATCTGCGTCCCAGGGCCGTGGCAAAAATTTCGGGTAGCGAAACTGTAGGCTCCCTGAAAGATTATTACGCTGAAACAGAGAGTTTCGATATTTGGCCACGATGGTGGATTGACCACGGCGCAGGGCTCCCCGACGCTGTTCATGACTTGCACTTTTCGAGCTAACTTTTGACTCGGAGCTCTTGCGCTGTGTGGAACCGTTCGCGAGACAGTAGTCGGCAGAGAGAAGCTTCTCAGTTGAACGAGGGCGTCTCTTTCCAAGAGCGTGTATTTCAGAGGGGCCAAGATTTTTGACTTCCCCGTTGCTGTGGACGACATTGCAGGGAAGTGTTGCGCTGGCTGTGGCGTGGCCGTTGTCATCTGTATGACGTAACCCCATCAGCACGCACTTCGTAAGCCAGTAATGATGGTGCTGCGACTAATGTGGGGCAAGAAAGTACCTCGAGCTACATGCTAATCCAATCGATTACTACTGATAAGTGGTAAGATCGTTGTACCATTGTATATCTTTTGTAGCAAATCGTGCGATCTGCTGCTCCTAGTGTACTGCTAACTTTTATAGTCCATTATCACCACGTAACAAGCAGCACTCGGAAGTACTTTCAGAGCGCCAATAGGAAACCTCTCAACCACCATTTACGCACTGCGTACTACGAATTGCCCACGCACTGACTTACCTCGGCATTACTGTTTATATGTCGTACATCTGCAGTCTAGTAATATCTGCATAATATAGCTCTAATAACGCAGCGCAAAATATTCAATTTCTATCTGCCCAAACGTGTTTCCAACGAACCCTCTCGAAGAAGCGAGACACGATTCTTACATCAATCGTCTAAAACGCACCATAATCCTCTGCGTTACCGTTCTCGACTTTTTTTTTAAAAATAAAAAAAAGGAAAAACAAATACTCTACAGTCTCCGCCACCTCATTGGTTGTCTCTATTTCGCCTCGCTGATATAGCACCCCTGAGAGGAGTGTGCGTCTGTGTTCGTATAGCAGCCCCATCAGTTCGCCTGCGGTCCTTGAGCGAGAAGCTATTGTTGAAGGTCGGTCGTACAGTCTCGCCTCAACAGGCCAAGCTCAGTTGCTGAAGTGGGCTTCGGGCATCCGAGAAATAGTATTCGAGCAGCACTATCGGTTCACGTAAGCTGGACTGATGGTGCAAGGTGATGATGCATTGTAGAGCTTGAAGTAAATAGCCGACACGGTAAGACTACAAGTCTAGTAATGTCAAGGCGCGGTGATCCCTACGGCCGCAAGGCCAACATTACATTTTCGCCATTCGAAGCTTTGTATGGCATGCTCATGTGAAGCACAATGTTTTGCATTACTACTGATGTGAAGCGGAGTGGATGGATAAGGGTCAATGTCAAATCATTCGTTTATTTTTGTGCTTGTGGCCAGATAAAAAGTATCGTAAACGACGACTCATTCCGCCACAGTGAAAACTGGGACCTGACGAAAATATGTAGTTAGAGTGGCGACATGAAAGAGGTGGAAACGACGGAATTTACGCATTGTCGTCCCTCATTCCGTAAGCGGACCCAAGCCAGCTGGGTGTTTCATACACACAACGAAAGGGGACGACCTGGAGTAGTTATGCGTCTAAGTTAGTAAAAGTTTCGGTTCAAGAAGCAAGCCAGCGTACCCTTAGTCATAGTATGTAGGAGGAGTCCAGCTACCCGGCCCTGTGTTCTCTGCGTTGACGGACTCTCCGTGAAACGAGGAGTCTGCCTTCTCAGCAGATTCAAGACGTGGAGCTGCAGTAGCTACCCCGATGAGGGCAAAGGCAAAGCAGACAATTTGCATGAAGTTTTGCATGTTGTAGGGTTTTCAATTTTTTTTTGTAGTAAGAAGGGTGTCGGTTGAGACTGAGGGAAGCTGATTCTCGCTAGGTATTTCTGGAATCTGAACCCGGAATAAAAAGAGTCTTAAATACTCTAGCATTGTGTTTGGATAACATGATACAGTATACGCCGACTAAGTAATCACTTTGCTGCTTATTGCGGCTAGTGTTTTCATGGACAAGAGCCTGTCCACCAAATACGATCATCATTGCATTACGTCAGTTTCATATATCTTGTGTCGCAATACAAAACACGTAATTCAATTTCGCAAGTATCACGTGGGGGCAAAGTATGGCAATTTATCTTGGGTCTCTCCATCTCTTGTCCATCTCTTGCTGCCTATCTTCTAGCCAGATCTGTTGATTCGCGCAAATATTCCAAAACAAAGAACCCCCACAACTACTTCGTGGAGCAAAGAGTCGCTATGTTTTTCAAACCACCACGAGATGCACAGTATGAAAAAGTAAAAAGCGAAGACATATCCAACAGAGATTCCATGGAAATGGATACCAGCAAAGCCCGAACTTTTCACGAAGGACAACGCCTGTATACGCCATGTTCGGTTCGCAACTCACTATTTTGTGCTTCAATTCTCCTGAACTTGGCCTTTGCACTTGCGCTCGTTATTTTGGTATTCCAAGTTCACGGTCTGAAACGTTTTGAGCAAGTAACTTACTGTGAGATGCGTTTCCCTCTGCGCCCAACTATGTTTGACCTATTGACAATCTTGTAGCACCTGCTCAAAGAGCAATACGTCACGAGACAGTTGTATTCCGATCAGGATTCGCAAATGATACTAGTATTTATCAAGAAGATCCATCTCCGGCGGTTGACACAGCCTGGGATGAACTCTATGATAGTATGTTTCCGCTTTACGATTTGCGCAATCGCTAACAAGGTAAATTAGGCTGGGGGATTTTCCGCATGACGGCGAGTGAGGCTTATCACTTACCAAAAAAGACGTACCCTTGGCCAGGTGATCCTGGATACTACATCGGCGAGCTCGCCGTGGCACATCAACTGCACTGTTTGGTAAGCTAGCTACTCTGCATCGCGGAAGGCGAAAAATAACACTTCGGAAGAATAGACTGCGCCAGGCGATAGCTGAGGGCTACTACAGAACCATCATCCCAGAAGAGTTTGAACCGAGCGGTTCGCTTGGCAAAAAGCACCTCAGCCATTGCGTTGAGAGCATTCGCCAAGCCCTGACCTGTGCCTCTGACGTAAGTGTTGTGGTATGGAAATGGGACAACAAAACACAAATGGCCTTGAGTGATCCCAATAGCGTTCACAGATGTCGAGACTTTGACAGCATCCGACGTTGGGCGATGCAGCACAGGCCGGTAATCAAGTTTAACAACAGCATGCAGGTCAAGGGTTAAAGTCAACGTAGAGAAGCAATTGTCAATATACAATGCAAATATTTTCACAGTTAATTTCCGTTCTATATTTGGTCTTGTTTCAGTGGAATCAAATTTCCTTACCCAAATTTAAGCAATATTCCACCGTCAAGGTCCGAAAACATTTTCAACAGTATCACCCGGCTTCCACGTCCAGCTATCAAAAGGCGTCTCCTCCGACTGCCTCGCGACTTCCCATAACTTTTCTACATTTTTACATTGATGCTGGATTCCATGACCATCAACTCCATGCGCAAAAATATTGCCAGCTATATCCCTTTTTACCCACGGTGGCTCAATAGTGCTGTCTCCAGCACATATAATCGTCTGCATGGCTGCAATATGAGCATTTGACGGCTAGATTGACGATGAAGCACAAACTGACCTGTGCAAGATAGCTTAGGCAATGAGGCATATGTTTCTCATGCAGATGCTGTGTTGATTCACCATCACCTTGATGATCCACATGCGACTTTCCTCGATTTGCAGGCGCTGCCTGTAGTAGCTGCCGAAGGAGGGACAAGCAATGCATGGCGTGAAACATGGATATGCCTCTTTCAAGTACAAATGTATCGTTGTATCTGACATATATGAATCCCAACCTCTTCGGCATGGCCGCTGCAGCCCACGCTGCATCATTCTCGTGCGAAAGATTCTCAAACATGGGCACTTGAGTAAAGGCTTTGAGCCTGGACACCCTGCCAGCCCGCTCGAAGCTTATTTTGAAGGTCCTTTCTGAGAAGGCTTGAAACAAGAAAGTTATCGTAATGAAGACCAAAATAATGGCAAACACTGAGGCAGAGCGTAGGGGCTGACACGCACTTTTCGCCATTGTTGAGATGCAGATAGCGTGGACTAGAATGAGAGTGTCGTGACTACAAATTGTTCCGGAGGCTGCTCAAACGTATCGCGCGTTTTATTCTGCTACTTCTTACTGTAGCTGTCTAAACAACAGTAAGACGTAAGTTGTGTACCGGTAATGCAATCACGTCATGTCGCAAATTACTGGTCTCAGGGTACTTCGCCCAATGTCGTGAGGACAGACTAGTGGCCACTGGTGGCGTCTGGAGCCAGCACTTGACGTAAGACTGTTATCTCTCCACGTACCGAAATGGCCAATGGGATAGTGGCAAACTATAACAAACAATGCGATTTATCGATATTACTTGTTCATGTTTTAGTGGGTCGGTTGCCAAAAGTAGCTATTTGTGGCAATCAGGAGTCTTAGCACGCCGCGGAGAAATATAAGACGCTGTCTGTGGTGATGACGAATGACAAACCGAGACAGAGATACCTCGACTGGCTATAGGCTACTCTTTACCTGGTAATGTGTCACGCAGAGTAGCTGTTGCTTAGTCACAGGTTGATGAGTGGTCGATTGATTAAAGGCTGTGTCGTGAACAATAAGTGCGTCTCGCTCTGGCGGATGGTGTCGCCCGGGACCCTATAACTGGCCCTTTTTTTTCACACCCCAGCCAGTATGAACCAACAAAGCCAGAAGCAACATAAGCTCTCTAAACAAGCTCATTTATGTTGTCGGGGACGATTTGTTTTAGACTATGTTTGCCTGCTGCGCTGAGAAGAAACAGACGTAAAAGATCTTCGTAAATCTTGCCTTTTATCCACCGAGGTGTCTTATTTTTGTTCCATTGTCTGCCGTAGTAGCTACTCCACCAGGCCCTCACCACATCTTTCATCATGGGCATGGTTCGGCGTGATACCAACGTAGGCCACCTGCGAATGTGCTAGATGCCGTGTTCCCTGAGCCTAGCCGCATTGGTATGTAGCCGCTCTGGATGAGCGGCGTCTCGACCCAAAGTCCACTCTCGGATCGCGTCAAAGTCACGACAGGTATGAAAAGTCGGCCAAATTGGCAAAACTGTCTTGCCGTCCTCGGCATATTTGATGGGCTCTACCGTCATGTCCCCGGCACACATGATTCCCAACCTTAATCTGTCAAGACAGTGTTCTGCGGACAGTCGGTCAGCGCTCCCAGCCAGCTTATGTGGTGTTGAACGTTTACCGATGTGGAGCTGCAGCGTTGAGTCCGCAGCCAATTGAGGATAATAGTGTAGGCTAATATATTGCCTCAAAAGATTCTGCTGTTGTCAATTTCGTGTCACCGGAGTAAATGGTCCGAATTTTCTAACCACGCAGTGAAGCTCATGCGTCACAGATAATCTATACCTCGGCATTAGTATTTCTTTCTGAGCGTTCGTGGGATACCCTACTGTCCCTTGTACAAGTCGAACTCCGGGAAGTACACTAGCTTTCCGCCAGAGAAGAACTTCTCTTCCTCAGGGGTAATCCAGACAGTGACCGCTAAAACGCATAAATCAGCAATTTCAGGACGAGACATGTTCTCACGCACGTACCAGGTAGTATGTTACTCCACGCCATATCTAGCTCTGGTGTCGGCACCCCAACATACTCTGGATTGGAGGGAGGTCGAACCATGTCTCCGCTGCTATTGTAGACGAGTCGCGCGTTGTAGAGTTTGTCTTTCCAAACTGCATCGAGCTGAAACTTAACCGTCTCTGAGTTGCATTAGCCTCCCGTCACGTCCACTACGTGGAGATGCAGACTAACCAAATTCGTGGGAGCGCCAGAACCCTTCGCGAGCACAATTGCGACCCTGATCTATACTCGAAATTCCAACTCCGAGCAGTAATCCGATAACCAATGAAGCTAAATACCATACCACAGGTATACATCGTAGAAAAGTTTGGTTTGCTCGGTATCCAGATTTAGGCGTATTCGGAAGAAGCCGATCCTCCACCAAGAAGCCGTCGACAGAGTTTTCCGAAGATTCCGACATTTGATTCAATTCTAGCAATCTCTAACCAGTGGCTTTCACAGTCTGTATAAGTTCTAGGGCAATCTTTGTATCTGTGATAGGTGGGGTATTTGTCAACCTGGCTGACATAATATAAACGTAATTCCTTTGCCAAGGGTATGATAACAGGCTCCTTGCAGAACTCGGCACTGTAATACACATGAAGGATTAGCACACAAAAATACATATAAGGAAGCCTGTTGGAAATGGCCTCCAGAGCAGAGGCTCCCGAGAAAGTAAGCCACGCGCAGATATGATTTTTCGACACAGTTTGCCATAGAGCTCATCGGCAAAGACCAGAGTAAGTCCGCGTCGCATACTTTATCCTGCAGTACTGTTCAATATACACTTCCCGTTTCTTCTTGAAAACCAAAATACAATATGAAATATATTTATGCCTTCAGCGATATTGCCGCCCTGTCAAGACTCCATTTTTTTAATGCGCTATAATCTCGACAAGTGTGCGTCACCTCGTAATCGGGCATCATGTTGCGTCGATTTTTAGACCATCTAAGCGGTATTATTGTCATATCACCGTGGCACATAAGAGTTTCGCGAAGACTGTCAAGGCAGTGCTCTATTTCAGGTACAATCGTTAGCTTATGTTATGTTTCAGCGGATTGAGTGTCAAAAATCATACCGACGTGCGAGACTGTAGTATAGTCTTTCTCTAATTGCGGATACTCTCGTTTCTTGGTATATTGACGAATGAGGTTCTTTAATGTGTCCCAAATTAGTTATCGTCGATGCATTCATAACGAAGTCGTTTTAAAGACGCACAAGACAATGGAGATCGTGATGAGCAGTTACACTACGATCAGGTTAACAACAACTGAAACCGTAGTAGGTTGGTTGTATTTCTTCTACCACTTACAACCCCGTATACTTCCCGGTAACTGGGTTCGCGTCGATTTTGTCACCAAATATCTTCGCTTCGTCTTCGGTTAATGTGACTTCCACGGCTGTCAAACTTCCACATCAGCAAAAAAGAGTCCATAGCTAGGTAGATTGTAATAATTTACCTCCGATTAATGCTTTCCATGCCGCATCCAACTCGGAACCTGCAGCTCCAACATAGTCTGTGCCTTGGGGAATCGGGCGATATATCTTATTCGACTCATTGTACTTCAGGTTTGCCTTGAAATGCACCTGTATCCAAGACGGAGATATGTCTCTCGTCGCAGGTGCTATAGCACTTTTAGTCTCTGCAGTTTTGCATGAAGGAAGATATGGAACTCACCAAACTCCGACTGTCCCCAAAATCCAGCGGTAGTGCCCCGTCGGCCGGCACTCAGTAGTGACTGAAGCAGTGCTATAAAAAGAACGAACGAAACAAACCACGAAAACCTGGTGAAAGAAGAAAGTGAGATTTGTCTGGAGCATTTTGCACATTTTGCTTGTCGACGTAGAACGTGATCCTCTAATAGAGGATTAGGTGGCCAGTCGCTGTCCTCGCTTGGTGTCGACGGTCGCTGCATGTTGGGCAAAAATCAATTGCAAAGGAAAACAAAGCTTCCAATAAAAATTTGTTTCAAAATCAAAATTCGAACTACAACAGTCTGTAAATTCTTTTCCTTGGATATACTTGACTATACGTGCGGTTAATATTATTCTACTGTTTCTTACGTTATAAATGACGTGAGCTATAGAAACTCATAGAAGGAATCTTGCCCGCACCGATCCTTAAACTGCTTTTACGTCAGGCATTCCCTGGAACTCAAAATAGTTAGGGGCACATTTGCAGCTTATTCCGTGTAATTTGATGGCTAAATCACTCCCAGTTTGCAACGTCCATGCGTTGACTGTGAGCCGAGTGCTACTGATTTGTCAAGATGTTACGAGCTCGAGCTTCTATGGTATATCTCTGAATTAGTCCTTTGTATACTGCGTAAGAAGTACTAGAATCAATGAGAGTGGCTTATTATTTGAATTCCAATAATTGATTCTGGTATCCCCTTTCATATCGATTCTCAGCATGATGGTCGCTGCCGCTGCATCTTTGAATGCACGCGTAAGTACAACCCTAAACTTGGTCCCGGCAGTTTCAGTTGCCTTGAATGAATGAGTTTGAAAATTGCTGACTTTGACCTTTCTTCGAGTGTTCACGAAACAGCCCACGATCCGCGGATTCCAGACTATATAAGAGCCTTGCGTCTTTACTTCCCATCTTGAGAGTCATAGTTGCCTTGCTACCCGTCAGGCGACACATCGAAAGACCAGTTGGTAACAAAACTACCAGTTTCGTTTCCAATTCGGTGCTGCGCTATTGCCAATGCATCAGCAACTACTCAGTCCAAATGCCGACTTTGAGCCCCATTGTGCTATACCCTGAACACTTTATCAATAAACTCGATGTAGCGTTTATGACGGTCCAGTAGTACATTGCGAAATACAGCCAATTTTAGTATAGCTCGCTGCTCGGTCGGACATAACTCTTAGCTTCATTCTTAAAGCAAAAAGAATGTGCTGTACTGGGTAAACACATCTCATGAACGGCACAGGGATCATTGGGCTCTGCATGATTGCCTCCCACTCGAAACTGGCAGTAAGTTGATCTTAAACATGCGGGGTCCTTTATCTGAACTGCGCAATTGTAGGATGGAGCCAAAGGTCAAACACATATTAACAGCAAATGATGCGCGTCCAGACGTAGAAGTCAAAGAACCTCACTAATCGGGTGAAGGCTCTCATTCAGAGCCACGCAGATGGGGGGCCACGCAGATGGACGCAGATGGGA